>VDFB02000015.1:588683722-588699911 GCA_007258455.2 Sequoia sempervirens | reverse complement strand
TAATTTTGAGGTGGAAATAGGGGTGTCTACTTTTTTACCTCCTCTGCATTTATGTTGAGTCATACACCCTCAAAATAATTTTTAAAATTATCCACCTCCTTGCATGCATGGCTAAAATATTTTTTTCTCAATGTGGCAAATACAAGTCTATGGAAACCCCAACCTCACCTTCCATTGCCAAAGTGAAATGAAGAAATACCTTCTCAAATAGTAATCAACAATAAAAATGGCCTAAACAATACACGAAAGAAAGAAATGAGAAAAAAATAGAAAAAACTAGGGGATCATTTCCTTAGTGAGGTATGCCAAACTCACCTTCCATTTACACCCAAATGGAGGACTATATAAAGAAATTCCTTCATGTGAACCTTGAAAGTTAGGGTGCACCACTATCATGATACTTTGCCTATGATTGTATACAAACAAGTTTTATGGAGTATATTTAGGATTCAAAATCGTAAAGCATCATTACTAAATGATTTTCTTGTTGTAAAGTGGAAAAAAATCCATTCCATTTATTAATGTTAGACATAAAACTGGAACATTATTATATTCACTACACATTAAAAATAGTATTTTCTTTTCTTTGTATTGGTTGGATATATTAGCATGCTTTTAATATAAATTATAAAAATAAAATAGATAGAGTTTCCATTGATGAACAAAATATCAAAACTTGACTCCCTAGATTAGAATATAAAATTTATGTGCACAATCATTACCATAAAAATGGCATAGAATGTTTTTACACATTAACCTAATTGTCTTCATACCTACCATGGAGATTAAGAAAACACTTCTAAAAAATATAGAACCCATTTCAATGAAACCATAAAGGAAAATATAACTGTTATCAATTAGATATGCACCCTTTGTCAAATTTGCAAAAATCAAACTATCTGTTGAAACATGGAAACTCTTTTCAAATGTGGGTGATCTATGTGAAAAGAGAATCTCCAGAGTGAACTGGTTCTCCGAATGATAGATCCTATTCTAAGTGACTTTCCAGGAAAAGGGATAAAGAATAACTTAGATTAAAACCTATGACTTAAGATGATCTTTAGAATTTAATGGTGACTAAATGATGACTCTGGTTTTTTGCCCGCAAACAGCTTTCAGAAAACAACAATATCTCACAATCTCTCGTGAACAATTAACACATAAATGATTTGCATGAAGATTCAAATTTAAATACAACATGCAACTTGTATCTTTGAACTTTCTATATCAAGAATTAAAATCTTAGGACATAACAAGGATTCTGTAAACAGAAATCACAATATAACATCAAACTAAAACTACAAAAGACACAGAATTGAGAAATAGGAATACTGCTTTATTCAACTAAAGGAGAATGCCAAAGTCTGAAACTGAGTGCAATGAAGTTTACAAGCTCAAAAATGTGTAAGAGCAAGAAACTAGAATCTGAACTTGGAAAACACTAAGTTTTCTTCAAGATATATCTCTCAAAACCCTAATCTGAGCTCAAGGAAAAAGCTCTAGGAAAGGTATCATAAACTGCCCAAGAAGTTTGTACAAAAGCGGAAAAACACACTTTTTGCATTTACATACTGAAAAGCTTCTCAAAATAGACCAAATCTTCTTTTAAAGCGAAAAAAAACCTTATCTCTCCATCAGGAAGCTCAAATCCGACCAAGGAAAAACCACTCACAAATCTGCTAAAAATGGCAAAGAGATAAAACAATTTGTTTTATTTTTACTTTACATAGCTTGCAGATTTAATATTCTCTCAATTTGAATTATTTGGCAAAATAAAGATTTTGGAAATCTTTTGCAAAACAATGATAAACTTATCTCTCCATTTACAATATTGATTTTTCTTAGAAAAATCATAAAAAATAATAAATATCTCTTATCCATATCCTAATTGATTTCTTTAAAATCAATTTGAAAAATAAAGCCTAAGTAAAATCTCATTTACAATCTCAATTGATTTCTCTCAAAATCAATAAAAATAACAACCTAAGTCTAAATGTCTATCCAAGGCAAGGCATTTGATAACAAATTTAAAACCCTAAAGTCTTCTAGGCTTTTGAAAATACATTTAAATGCCTATCCTTAATTAAACTTAGGCATTAATACCAAATGAAATTCGAATATGGTCGACCTAAGTTATGAAGAACTCGGCCACCATAGCTTTTGACTTAGAACTTTGATATTTTAAAACATTTATAATAATCCCTAAATTCGAATTAGGGTAACATGGAACAAAACTAAAGCACAAACCCTAAAAGAACATCATTCGCACTTTGGCCGTTTTAGAGAGAAAGCTTTGTTGAGAGGAAAATGTGCCGCCGCCACCATGCTTAGGGTTTCAACTGGGGATGCTTGGAACTCATGATTATTTCCCCCAAATTGGTCGATTCCTCCTCTGCAAATCATGGGTAAGTCACTTTTAAGCTCTTTCGAACTCCTTTGCTTCATTTCTGAGTCATTTTCTGGCCTTGAGGCCGCGGCATTAGATGGTTATCTGATGTATTATGGCTCTATTGTTTCCTTCTCTTGCTTCTACATTTTTTGGTCTTCATTGTAGGAGGTCAACTACTGCATATTGAAGCTCCTTGAGAGAGCTTGTTCATGGCTTCCCTTGCTCCATATTGCGCGCATGGTAAGCTATTGTTCCCTATGCTCACTCATTTCTGTTAAAAGAGAGCTTACGAAAGCTTCATACTTTGTAAGAAAAAATATTGTGTAAATACTTGCAGGCCATCACACAGGTTGTGCCATGTATGTTCTTAATCTGCACTTTTTTGAACTTAAAATGTTGTCATAACTTCGAGAATAGCCTTCTCTTTCTTTGTTTGCATTTGTTACTCAATCTCTCACATGGGTATTCTAGTTTTGAGTAAGAAGGAAAGCTTCTCCATACGCAGCCTATCATGTCCATTTGAGCATTTGAAACTATTGTATTTCCCATTATCTTCACACAATATCAAAATAAAAACTCTGCTTTGTAATTCCTTTTGCATCTTTTGTATTTCCTGAATCTACTGGGCTTGACCCACAATGTATTCCATGTGTTTCTTGCATCTCTTGTGAAAAACCCTACATGGGTATCTCTTGATTCTGAATCAAATCATTCATTTTGTTTTCTGTTGAAAACCCCATGTGGGTAAGCTAGAAAATGCAAGAAAACATCTATGTTATTTTGTAGCAGCATTGCACTTGATTGCATCTACCGGATGCACCTAAAACTTCTAAATGTGCTTCAATTTCACATTTTTTTAAAAATGAGACAAAATCACTTGACCTTGGTTCTACTCTTGGAAATACTGAAACAGTCATGTTCTCTGCAACTCCATTCACTAATGATGCTACCTAGACAACATTTTGACATTTTGGAAACAACTCTTTATAACAAATCACTTAATTATTATATTTTGTAGCTCATCCATTGTTTCAGCTGAAAATGATAATCATCAATGAGGCAATTATGTATGCCTATTCACTATCACCATTATAAGATGAAACACTGTTGTACAGAACAGGGCATTATGAAACAATATGAATAACATGAACAAAATATAACAGCACATATGCAATCAATTTGGCAGTGTTTAAAAGATGCATTCAAAGCGAGTTCATTGATTTCATTGTCCATTTGTAACTTTCATTTCATTGCTTCGATCTGACTATTATGAATGAATAATGAACCCGATTGCTCTTTATTTAAATTTGTTTCACTTTCTTTTGAATACTCAGATGAGCATGATAAGTATTTTCTTACTCACTCCACTTGTAAGTTTAAGGAGCAGCATGCCGAGCTCTACCCTTGTGGGAGCCCGTTTTACCCCACATGCTTTATGTCTTCATAAGATGATCATCTTCATGGATTTTCCTATACCTGCATAGGAAACAAACAGTGTTAGCAAAAACAATATAATATTATGATGTTTACACTTTCTTTTCTTCTATCCATCTCTCGTTTTTACAACTGTTCCAATGTATCGTTAGCAGCATTTTACATTATTGTTGATGGTTCATATGGGAATGTTCATAGTCAGAGCTCTAACAACCCATCTTCTCTTACAAGTCGATTGGAGCTCGAGGATGAAGGATGGTGCACCACTTCTGCATCGGCCAAAAGCACAGGCAATTATGATTTTGTTCATGCTTATGTGATTTCTTTTCCTGCATCTTCAATAGTGTAGCATGCTCCTCATGATGCATTGTGATAGTTACATCCATGGCTTGTGTGGATTCTTAAAACTTCTTTTTCTGCTTTTCATTCTGAAAAGAAATGCATCAAAATGCAAAAATGTACTATCATTTTTATTCTCGCAATCAAATGAAATATTGTAATGTGAATGACTTCATGAAATAAATGAAAGCACTATGTTATGCTTAATCTTTTGTATATTCAGTCTTGTACTCCATTTGGTTTGTAAGACTTTGAGCAATACTTCTAAAACTTGGCTTCCTCAAAACACTTGCACAACTGGTATTTGATGAATGATAAATGTTGTGCAAACAACACTTAAGCATATGCAGCAATAATTGTATTTTCACTTTCAAATATAATAGTATTTAATTAGCTCCACCAATTGAGTTGTAGCGAAAAATTGGTAACAATAACAAAGTTGATTACATTGAGCTTGGTTTTGTCTGGATAATTGACAAAGTTATCCCACGCATGTTCTCCTCCCCTAATGGTGAAATTGGAGTGCTAATTATATGAGATTGGCTTACATCTATAATATTCATTATAGTGGAAAGTTGAGGGACAAGCATGATTATCATCTTCCTAAACAATACATCATGTTTAAGTAAAGGATTCAATAGATTGGTCAAATTCCTTTGCTTTTCTAAACCCCTCTTTTCCAACTCAATTTTTTCCCCTTATTTCTTGATCCATGTGGATCCTCTATTTCTTCTTCTTTTATTCATTTCCCTATCTTTGTCAAAAAAATAATAATTTTCCTTATCTTTGTAAAAAAAATGTTCTCTTGCTTATCATTGAGGGTCGAGCTATCTAAATTTTATTATTCCTTCATTTATCTTACAAAAATTCTTGTTATATTTATCTCCTCTATTCGTTCTTTCTTTCTTAGTTTCAAATCTTAAATTGATTTCTTCCTTTGTTCTTGCACCATCAAAAGGGTCGTGTAATCATCTACTATTAGAAGTCGATATTATTGGCTTAACTGAATTTCATTGTCTCCTAAATTCCTCATTCCTTCCATGACAATTTTGTAAGAGTCGCCAATGGAATTGAGAGAGTAGAAAGAGAAAAATGTTGCTTGATTATGGTACAAAATTTGAATTATTATCAAATGAATCAAAGGTTCTACCTAATGTACATATGAAGCCTTGCTTCTAAGGGCAATATTGAGAGATAGGACAATGAAAAATTGTGACAAGTTTCTTAATCTCATTTCATGGGACAAATAAAGGATAAGACCACATGTGTACTAGAGACTTTGAGAAATATTCCTAAGGACCTATGTAAACTTAATATGCAAACATATGTGAATGTGACCTATATGGTGAACCACTTAGATAATATACCTTATTCACACCAAAATCTCCCCCTTAAGTGTAACTTAGGGAGAAGTAAACAAACATGAAAAGATGCAGTGGTGAAAAGGTGGGTCTCAACTACTAGGTCATATTAGGTAACCATGTAAAAATGCAATCTCTCATAAATATAGAAAAGGAGAAAGACCAATGGGATAAAACTCCTCTCCAAAAGAGAGAAATAAAGAAAGTAAAAGTAGGAAAGAGAACTCAATATGACCCTCCAAGGATTAATTTTTTCACCAATATACAATCAGTTATCATCCCATAAGAGGGAAAAGGAGAGACTATGTACGCCCTCACAATGTGTAATATCCTACAACAATGGTAGATTCTCTACAAAATATGATGATGAATATCTAAGAAATTTGAACATCTCCTCACATTATGAAGAAACAAACCCAAGTATAGATGTGGGAAATATCCACATTCCAAATAGGAATTAGCAAGAAGAAAGATCGAGATGTATGATGATGGTTTCTCGAAGTATGATAATGTTTTTCCATGTTTATATAAGATGATGTCACAATTAAGTACATGCCCAATCAATAAAATGGTGACAAATCAAGATCAAGTGGCAACTAATGATGAAAAAGATCTAAATTCAAAGATGATGGAACATCGGCTATGATGTGGTTGTCATCAAATAGAAGATGTATCCCCTCAAATTTTGTTGACATGATGTGTTTGTGGTGTTTTTCCTTGATGACAAAACTGGTTCTTATAATAGTGTTATTTGTTTGACATTGACAGTATATCATGTGCAGTTTGGTTTTGAGGATGGCATGGTTTGATGTGCAGTTTAGATGTTGATTGGTTGTTTGGCATATGATATACAGATGGTGTATGTAGTTGCTTGTGCTTAATCTATCTACAGATTGGATGATCCAATCTTGGTGGCATATGTTTTGGTTCAGCTTATATCATGATTTCCTTCGCTCTGTCTACTTTGTTTTGATGGGCTCTTGATGCATATTTGTACTAACAGTGTAGACACGTCAAATTGACATAATGCATTCAACTAGGTCATATTCATCCATTCAAAAAATAAATCAAGTTTATTTATCAATCTCCTAAAGTCATCAGCTTAAATCAAATAAATCAAACTTATCATCAACCTTTTTAATCAAATAAATCAAACATCCATCATAATGCATTTCCATCCTTTCTTATTTAAATAAATCAAATATCAAAGTCAAAGAGGTCAAACTCATCCTAATCATCATCCTAGCTAATTAATCCTGATCTAATGCTAATCTCACCCACTTGCATTCTCTAGATTTGGCCACTTGCACATGAAATTGCATTTAATTGATTTATCAAAATCTTTATTTTCAACTTGGCATAAAGGGAGAATATTCTCCAAGTTTGAATCTCCCCCCAAGTGGACATGTACACCCAACAGAGCATTTATGAGGATTTACATGTCTCTTACATGTCCCCTTCCAAGGTCAAACTCGGCATTCATTGCACAAATTCAAATTCAAATTTTCCCTCTCATGGGCACTCTTCCCAAATCTTGCACATACATCAACCACTCACCACTTGACAAGTGTCTTCCTCTCATTTGTCCAATCTTGGTCCCACATTGGTCCATTTTCAACACTCTTAGCATTTGAAAATATTTAAATAGATGCTTCATCCTCAAGTAAATCCTTCACAGTCTTTATGCAAAGCCATTCTCTTAAACTGAGAACTGATTTTGTCCACTTCACAATAATCTCCACAATTTCATCCAAAAAGCATATGCAAAGTCACTCTCCTTGAGAACTGATTTTACTCATCATCTCCATTGCATTTACATCATCTTAAGCTTTTATCAAGGATTGGGAAAGGGTCACTAGCACATGTGACACCAATCCACTATGAGATGAAGTTGATTCATGTTGTTTGTATGTTTATTTGGTTATTCTTGTTGTTTTAATATCTTACTTAGCATATCTAACATGTTTCATTATCTCATAGGGATGTTGAGGATTATTTTGGTTTTAAAATGCTAGCCATATGCAGATTTTCACATCCACAATATGGTGCTAGAAGGAGGGATACAAATGTTTCATTGTTCATAACTTTGTTGGTTTTTTCTAAAAATTCCTGCTTCACCACTGTTTCCAAGAGATATTTAGTTCATCATTTTGCATACGAGGACATAATGTTTTGTTGCAAGTCACTCTCAGACTTTATCAGATATGCTATGATATAATTTCTTTTATCTTATTTTAGAACTCGTTCAGGTTTATCAAACATGGAATTTCTATAGTTTTGTTTTGCTTTCAGGTTATGGATGTGTTTTTTTAATGGAAAACTATTTTTTGGTCAATCTTCTATTGGTTGGACGACTTTGTGAGTGCTAAGGAATAGGTTTAGTCATGATCATTGTATGGTATGTTTGCATATATTCTCTTGGACACCACTGGTATTGTAGTTTCAGCTTGATTAAAGGGCGTAGATGTCATTTGAACTTAATACTATCCCTTGTAACAGCTTGTTTTGAACTATGAATATTCAACGTGAGACATATTACTAGTGCATAGCATTCATTTCACTCCTGATAAACCTCTTCTTATTGCTACAACTGAGTTTGAAGTAAATCGTGGGGTCTATGGTATATGTCGTGAGCTTTCATGGTAACATCTACTGACTGTGTGAGTGTGTTTGAGGCAAAACATAAGTCCATTTACCCTAGCGTAAGCCTTATTTCATCTTGCAAGGCACTGCTGCAACTATACGTGTGGGTCTGAAAGTGTATGCTACTCATCTGGAGGCATTTTTGTCAATGGATTGCATGCCTTCTCTGTGAACCCGCATCTATCTGATGCATATCCTACAATTTTTGTTAATGGTTTGCGTGCCTTCTCTGTGAACCTACATCTATCTGATGCATATCCTGAAATCAATGTATTCCCTGAGCTAACGTGCTTTTCTTAGGCATTCTTTTAAACAGTCCACGTGTTGTTTTATGCTCTCATTTGTGCCCAGGCAGGGAGGATGCTAGCAAAGGTTGTTGGATTCGGTCCTACACCTACCAATGACATTTGCATTAAATCCATTTGGTGCTTATCTTGCAAACATTGTATTCCACAAGATAACATTTCGGAGAGGAAGTCTATCAAGCAGTTTGTGTTCCTTGTCAATGACTTCAAGTTTTTGAACACATATCTCCCAAAGATATGATAGTCCACTAATGTCTTCTCGGTTTTTGTGTGCCCAAGCATTTATAGCGTTGTTTCTTAACCTGCCAAATGCATGTCGGAAACTTTTTTTTTAAAGCCTTTATTTGCCTCTTTACACCTGCCAGCTACATTAGCTCGTAGAAGGGACAGGGACGTTATTTTTCACTGGCCAAATTGCAGTTAGCTTGAAATTTTTAAGGCCTTTCTTCTGGCATTTTGAAATAGGCAAAAAGGACGTTGTCAGAGATTGTTGAATCTCTTTGAACAAATCCTGCAAATTCTGCGCATATTATGCAATTATTGCGTTCCTTAAAGACTACATCGCTTTAATGCATACTGTCAAATAGATTCGGTGCATATCCTATAATCATGGCATTTCATGAGAAGACGTATCTTTGAGGAATTTTTGTCAAACAGTCCACGTGCTTTGTCTATGCTTTTAAACTATCACACAGTCCACACATCTTGTCTATGCTTCTACATTTAAAACATCACAACAGTCCAGATACTGATTCAAATCCATTGTCAATCAAACTCATATTGTTCTTCGACCAACAGTGATGCTCGCCTGCAATATCTTTTTCACACACAAAGTTCTGAAAAAGTTGGTGGAAATCAACCTAGTTGATGACTATGACGCAAATTCTTAGTTGATGACTATGACACAAATTCTGGAAAATTCGGAGGAAATTTCTGATAAAAATGCAACATTCTTACTTAATATAGGTTGCTGCCATAAAGTCTTTAAGTCTCTATTTAAAAAAATACTGCAAGCTTATAGTTCTTAAATAATTTCCCAGAGTTCATTGATTTCTATCATTTATTACTGCTATCAAATGATACTTACCTATATTTAGGAAATCATGGAGATATTTTGTCAATAGTTTTTATTTGTTATTAAAAGCTTTCAGCATGTTATTGGCAGGTGATTTGCAAAGATTTGTTGGCACTGTCTCATAAATATTCCAATGGAAAAGATTTGAAAATCCATTTGTTTCAATGTCAAAGTAGAAATATTGAGCTTTCTCATAAATATGGTTTGGTTGTTTTAAGCTCTTTGTACGTGCAGGTCATCTATGGCAGCAATATTACATACCATTATTTTATTTTTATTTTTTTGAATGCTCAGATTACAGGGGCTTTGTATCATTGGCAAAGAAGGCTCACGAGATATCTTTCAAAAATATTTAATTTCAAATTTGTAGGGAGCAACTTGTTTGTCTAAAACTCTTTTGTGGACTAAACAAAAAGATTATATCAACAAACAAAGATGGTCTCTCTCTCACATGGAAATTAAGCGAAAGAAAGCAGATTTGAGTTGAACATTGAATTTAAACTTGAGAAAAGCATTTTTTAATGCTTAATGTAATAACTTGAAACATCCATTTCTTGCTCTCATTTTCTGTTTTGAGACAACTCACTTTCAATTTGGGGTTTAAAATCAATCATTGTTTTGGAGTTTTTTCCAAAATTGGATTAAAACTGAGCATTAGAAACTGACTAGACTTTACTTTTGGGCTAAAAATTGAACAAACAAACTTCACACTTCATTTTGGTGCTTAAAATGAACTCATCATTGCTTTGAGGCTAAAATGAACAAGTGTTTTTCGTATTTTGTAATCTTTTATGCAAAATAATCTCATCTAAAAAGGCATATGTGCTTCTCTCACGTTTCACGGCGATCTTGAGAATCAAGTCTTTTTTATGACATTAGGTTGCATAAAAGATTGCCTCCATACTTTGATTTGGGCTTTAAACTGAACAAGATCTTGTGCGAGTGTGAGTTAGGTATATCACATGTGTTCTCCCTTTGTTTCTAAATGAAGGTCGATCGAACCATGGATGTGCTTACTCGCTATTGTTTACCTTTAGAGGGGCCTGCCTAAGAGACACATCCGAAAGGAGAACTCGAGGGCGACTCCAACCAGTTTTTCATTCGGGCCGGTATACAATTGGATAAGACTAAACTGTCAAGTCCTCATGGTATGTAGGCCTTAGCCGTACAGTGTCTTTCAGAACGGGGTACTACTATAAAACGTATAAGAGCCCCTAGTAGGATTGATTAAAGCCTTTAGTGGCTTGTTGGACGTTCGCAAGGTGCCATGTCCCCGATGTTGTGTCATTAACAACCTTGTTTTTAGTTTCCATCCAGTCCATCCAACGAGTTTATCGAAGTGGTGCATTGGAACTTAGATTCCAAGAAGTTACTCGCCATGTCTGATCTTGGTTGAAATATCGAGGTTAAGACTTCATTCTTAACATACCTCTATATTTTATCTTTGATTGCATGTAAAATCATCTCTTCTACTACGAAGGGCATGAGGCAAGCCCACCAAGAAAAACATACCAATTGAGCTAGGATGTTACATTGCTTGTTTGAAAACACAGTGCATTTATCAAAAACATTGGAAAACCATCATTCAACATCATCACCAAAATTTCAAACCCCTTAGTTAGAGAAAATACCTTTGACAAAACCCAAGAACTATTGCTTACCCTTGGGATTATGTCCTTAGAGGTTTCTAAGTAATTGGGTTTACATCTTAATTTTCTCTTACAAAGGTCAACATTAGGCAACCCTTGTCCTAATTTCTTCGAACTTCCACATAGCACTTTGTGGGACAAAAAGAAGTTGTGGCATTGGGCATTCAGTTTGAAACCTAATCAAGAAGTGTGTTTGTGGTAAAAAGTACTCATTAAGCAAAGATAACAAGTTGGACCCCACACATGTGCTTGATATCTTTTGGTCATGTGATTTTCATGCAAACATTGGTCTTTTGATTGCTCTTAGAGAAAAGTGTGTTCTTCAATACCTTGGCCTAGTAAACAAAGTCTCTCTAAGCCTCTTAGGATCAAATCAAACATTTCATCCATCTCAAACATCTATCAAAAACTCATTCATCCAAACAACTTTAGAGCTTTTGGAAACATCATTCTAGACTTGGGTAAATCATCCTTAAATCAAATCAAAGTCATTTTTTTAATTAGGTGTGTGGGAATGCATCCTTTCTCATACATTTAATTAAATCAACCATCCTTTGAACAAGTTCATCCTAAGATCACATCCAACATCTTAGGGTTTACAAGTTCACTATCCAAATCGACCAATCAAAATGAAACCCTAAGTCTAGCATTGATCCAAAGTCCCTAAACATTCAACACTCATATCATTTACACATTTCATCCTCCATCTCATCATTGGTCCTATGAACCTTAGAGGTCACTTTTGCAACAAGGTCAAAACACAAGGAGAACATGGAATACAAACTTGATCCATACATTTCGAGTAATCCAAATCAATTGAATCTTCAAAGCCTTACAACGCCAATTGATTATCAACACTCACATCTATACAAACCATACATGGGATCATTACCTTCAACAAATGTCAATGGCACAACAAGTGTGAGTATGCCCAAATCAAAGATTGGAGCACATTTCCTGATAGGAGATTTAAATCCAAACCTACAAATCCATCAACCAAACAATCAATGCATGAGCCTTCAAACAAACGTCATCCCACCAAATCCCTAAAAGCCAAATGAGAAGGTACCAAGTACTAGTTTTTGAAACATGAATCCAGAAAACTTTGGGATGGATACATTTTCAAATCATACGAATATTCCAAACATGAACAATGTTCAATCTCAACCTATGATGCCAAATTTGAGTGTCATCACAAATCAGAATAGTGTCCCAAATCAAACACAAGTACACACTACAAATCTGCTTAAACAAAAGCCAAATCAACTATCTCAAGGGAGTCAAGATCGAAATCAAGAACAAATTTGGCTAGATCAAATTGCTGCACTTTCCAAAATAGTTGAGTCAATGCGCCAGGAGACATCTCCACCACCATTACCCATATCAACATCATTCCTTGGTTTAGGGCTTCCCCCTTTACCTAGCACCAATCACTTCATCCAAATCAATCCACCTAAAACCATCACAACAAATCCTTTGAATATACCATCAACATCACACCAACGGATGGTATCTAATCAAGCAATAATGTTGATCCCAAATCAAAATATGGTCTCCCAATGACCTATCACCTCGATCATTCCAACCATCACTATCCCTTCAATCATTCCAACTACCACTATCACACCCATCACATCTCAACCTCACTACCACGATCACTCCAAGCATATCTCAACGGCTCATCACTACATCCAACACAATTCCAAATCCGACACCACTACCACCAAAACCAAACGCAGCAAGACAATATGACATTGCACTAAAAGCTCACCAGGCCTACCAAAAGGCCATCTGACAATATCTAGCCACACAACAAGCAAGACAAGCTCGACAAGTGCAACAAGCCTCCCAAGCCTCTCAAGCTACTCAATGAACACGAGCACAAACACAAAAAATGACAACTGTTGAGAATAAGGATCAAGATCAATCCATCACTAAGCACCTTGAAGCTATGTCTACTTCATCCAATGATCAAATCGACATATGTTAAGAGTCACTTTTGAATCACGAAATATCATACAATGAGCCAATTCAAGAAATATCAACATCACTTGACTCTATGGTCGAAGACATTCATAATCTCTCCACCGCAATTGTCGAAAACAATGATCAAAACCTCTCCATCAAGGAGCACATTGAGGATGTATCTACACAATCCGATGATCAACTCACCATACATCAAGAGCCACTTTTTAGTGATCTCTTTCAAGGAGTGTTAGGACTATTTGATCCAATTGACATAATGCATGATCCGTTGACCAATGATCATATTGAAAATGTCTCTACATCGCCTTATGAGTTAGAGGACATATCTCAAGAAGTTATTCCAAAGCAAGATCAAAATCTTTCACTAAGGTCTAGCAATGGTCATTTTCAAAACATGTTGATCCCCTTTGACCTCATGGTTACAGATGCTGAAGGAACCTTGAACTTCATGCCTAATGTGGACATCCAAAAGTCCTTTGTAAGAAATCCATCCTTTGAAGCTTGCCCCATGTCAAGAACTTGATCCAAAGCATGTTGAAAGCAACTCCGAAATTAATCAAGATCAAGAATTTGTATCTTCAAGATACTACAATAATCTAATGAACACTCTCTTATCCATGCAAGATGATCATATCCATGTAGTACATACTCCTCCATCTACCCATGAGATGCTTTCTACAGATGGACACGTAGATGATCTTCATCTAGAACAATATTTTGTTACACAAAAAGAGCAGATTCTTAACTCCTACAATCAAACGAAGTTGTCAACATCAGGATCAAATATGTCCCAAACTCAGATTGAGGACATCATGAATAAAGATATCCATCATTATCCACTCAACAAAACAAGTCAGATAGAACATCCAGAGTTAGCGGAGCAGCAAATTGAAAGAACGTCAACTACGGTGGTCATCTATCAGAGAACACTTATTGAACAAGAGCTCTTGGAATAGGAGAAATCAAAGCATGAAGGTACCACTTCCACCATACTAAGGGAAACTTCGTCTCAAGCAAACGTCAACATAGGGAGCATGAAGAATCCTTATGATGAAACTAGTGTCAATACTACAACCAGCCACGCCATGAATCTTCATCCACCCATCACCCCATCCATGAATTGGGACCAACACCAAAGGAAAGTGTTAAATCAAAGTACGAAGAATGTTATCAAAGAAAAAGCAGTTGGAAAGCATAATGGACAAATCAAATACGCATGGATACCAAAGAATACAAAAAAAGATTATCCCTATCAAACTCCATTAGTCAAAGAAACTATGGGGAAAAATAAAAGAGGGAAAAGTATCTATCAAGGATGTCCGCAAAAGCAAAAGCAAGCTTTTCAAGCAATGTACAAAGTGTATCAAGCAGTTGGTCCTAATTCCATGCACACTTCTGTATCCACCTATCATTGCTCATCTTCCCAAGTTTGGAGAGTCAAAGGTTCCAAACTATCAACCAATCCATCTCTTATCCCTAAACACACTCCATCCACGCCTCCACGCATAATATCTAATTGTTACATTGACCGTGTATTGGCAATGACCCTTCATCATAAGGATTCAAAGGGTACTCTATCGCGATGTGCACACAAAGACAAAGTTAACTCCGATATCGACGAAGCAGATCAAGAATCCTAAAAGTTGCATTCAAGTGCACGTATCTTAGCAAAGCAGCTCCTTCAAGCAGGATATCGATGGCACATTATGACAAGGGCATCTACATCAGCAACACCTCATGATTCAGCATGAGCTTAAAATCTTTAGAAAAAATAAAAAAAATCAAAAAAGCAGAAAAATCCAAAAAAATAGAAAAAGGATCAAAAATAGTAAAGAGAAAAATCGTCCTTTAGTGAAAACCGCATGAGTGGCGCTTTGGGAAAGACCATGATGAAAACCTAGCAAACAGGCGTCATGTGTAGAATCGAGCATCTACGTGCACCAGTTCAAGTGAAAGCATCTCATCCCATCCATAATAAATTGAGCATTCCATCCATCCATCCATCCATGAACCATTTATCCAATCCATTCGCATATGTCTACATTCACCATCCAAGTTATCTTGATCTTGATGAAATTTTGGGGCACACTTTACACTTGCTTATAGTAAAAATCTTGACATGGTTCGTTTTCATTGGTCCTATCCTATGCAGCATTATCTGAGCCATGAAGCATTATCCAATAAGCATTCGTTATCCAAACACCTTATTCTTGGCATCCTTTACGTATCCATCCATCCATACACCTATCCGAGCATCCACCCATCGCATTCCATACATTGCTAGACATTGGGGGCAGATATTTAGGTCTTGCTTCGGGAATAAATTTTAATCTATATCCTTTGACTTATGTGGCGATCCGAACATTGGAAAACATGAAATAAAATTGGTCAAAGCATTTGTATCACTAGCCCATGGCATATTTTTACGAGAAGACATTCCTTATCACGCTTCATCTTTCATCCAACACCAATCTAAACAATCACTATCAATTGCATCTAAGTAGCACTTTAAATGTCACATCAAATCATTCGAACACCTTTTGTTCCAAATCAAGCTTCATCAAACATGATCAATCAAATCCAATTAAAACATCATCATCTTAAGATATCATTGTGTTGCTTAACACTATTCTTGCATTGTCATGTATCCTCGACAATGTTATCATCACCAATCCTAATCATTCAATCCTTGCATTGTTGTGCATCCTCAACAATGTTATCATCATCAATTGTCATCAATCTTGATCAATCAATCCTTCCATTGTTGTGCTTCCTCAACAATGTTATCATTATCATCAATCCATCAACCCGATTGATCAACCTTAGCTTGGTTTTCAACAAAAATCTTAAACAGAGCACTGATATCATCACACATGTCCATATCCAAATCGTCAAAATCATGCGAAAATCCAAAAACATCAAAAAATCAGAAAATCCAAAAACATCCAAAACATATCAAAATCCAAAAACACTTGAAATCTGAACTACGTCGTCTCTAAGCTTAAACG